>ML103497.1:0-33046 GCA_003697995.1 Taxidea taxus jeffersonii | reverse complement strand
TTTTTTTTTTTTTTAAGATTTATTTATTTATTTGATGGGGGGTGCAGAGGGAGAGAGAATCTTCAACCAGACTCCCCACGGAGCACAGAGCTCAGCATGGGGCTTGATCTCAGGACACTGAGATCAGACCTGAGTGACATCAAGAGTCACTTAACCGACTGAGCCACCCAGCCACCCCAGAGGCTAATGAGATCCTTCTTGAGCAGACTGTTTCTTCCAGTGCCTCCTCTATATCTTGGCATCATGTAGAGGCGGCAGCCTGGATTCAGGCATCTATCTGTGGGTTTCATTTTATTCTTCTCTTCTGTTCCCTCCCCTCTCAGTCTCTGATTCTATCCTTTACCTTTTTCTTTCCCTCCATCCTTCTCTTCCATCTTGCCTGCCTTCCTTCACTATGTCATGTTTTTCAAAAAGACAATGATTAACAGCATCACCTTACATGTGCAGAGTTTTTCAAGTAATTTAGATATTTCAAAATGTTTCCTTGGTTTTCTGGCTTGATCTTTCCCCTCAGCCCCCATGAAATAAGGCAGAGCAGCCATTTTTACAACTATTAAAAAAGGAAAGCCAACAGGGGCACCTGGGTGGCTCAGTGGGTTAAAGCCTCTGCCTTCAGCTCAGGTCATGATCCCAGGGTCCTGGGATCGAGCCTCCCATCGGGCTCTCTGCTCAGCAGGGAGCCTGCTTCCTTCTCTCTCTCTCTGCCTCTCTGCCCACTTGTGACCTGTCAAATAAATAAATAAAATCTTTAAAAAAAAAAAAGACTCTCTCTCCCTCTACCTTTGACTTTCCCCATTCTCCTTTCCCCATGCTCTCTCTCTCTAAAACAATATATATGTATATAAAATATTTTATATAACATTATATATAATATTAAAAAAAAAAAAAAAGGAAAGCCAAGGAGGTCATCCAATGAGTTGGTAACAAAGCTAAGGAAAAGGACTCATGTCATGGATTCATTCATTCATATTGAGATCTGCAATGCAAAATTTATTATGAATTCTTATAGGAAGTCAGACTCTGTCTAGGTCAGATTTCTAAACCAGGGCACTACCACAACACATGCTCTAATACCCCCAGCACTGGGAAGTCAGCAAGGTGGGATGAAGGCTTTTCCTAACAGTTACTAAGAAACACTAAGGGAATTTCTGGAAAAGTACAAAGTGCTTCTAAGAGAACACCAGACTTTCCATTTCTATCTTAATCCCTTTGTGCAACCAGCCATAGTGTACCTTTCATCAATCCAGAGATCATCCATTTCTCCCCATCATTCCTACAAATTTTTAAGTAGAGTATATACAATATTTCCATCTATCTTCTTGTGTATATGTTTATCCTGAACAGCTAAACTCTTAGCTCTTGAATAGTAAGGCTTGGCCTGGCACCTCACATACTATGAGCACCTAGACAGTGTTTTGAATGAGTAAGTGAATTAATTAATTGATTAATTAATGCACTACTATACTATACCATACTTCCTCCAGGATAAAGCAGGAACCTGGAAGCAGAAAGAAGTTAGCACACAGTCTGAAGTATCCTCTTTCCTACCGGCATTGAAATCTCAAGTGAATGACAAATGGACTGATTTTCATCACCAGACTTAGCAAGAGACTCAGTTGGGACAATACCGGAGGACAGCTTGATATTTGGCTCTTCGCTGATGTGGAGACAAAAAGGCAAAGGGAAAGAGTTCTTATCAGAGTATTTAATTATCTAGACTTCCCCAGGACGTATATTATTCTTCCACATATCTCTGAATGCTTCAAAAATGTTCAGTCACAGATTTCCACTTAGAAGCTAGGAAGTTTGAAGGGGCGCCTATGTGGCTCAGTCAGTTAAGCGCCTGGCGCTCGCTTTCAGCTCAAGTCATGGTCTTAGGGTGGTGGGATCGAGCCCTCCACTGGCCTCCAAGCTGGAGGTAGAAACTGTGTAAGAGTCTCTTTCTCGCTCTGCCTGCCCCCAACTCACACATGCATGCTCCCTCTCTCCCTCTGAAGAAGAAGGAGGAGGAGGAGGGGGAAGAAGGAGGAAAAGAAGAAGTTAGGGAGTTTGAGAATGTTCTGGTAACTTCTTGGGTGTGAAAAAATTAGCACTGATTCTAAAGGAAATTAACTTCTAGAAAAACATCTTTTACACTGGGGGAATCTGTCCCCACTCTTAGGGCAATGTTTATGAAAAATCATCAAGCTAGAAATAACTCTGGAGCAAAAAGAAGAGAGGATGGTTCTCAGGATTTGGGACTAAGGAAGGCTCTGCCAATGAACACTTAAGCCTCCTTCCATTTCTTCTGGCTCTCAGTTCAATTAATTTGAAATGTGGGGAAGGAGGCTGGCGGATGTACAGAAAGATACCTAACATGTCATCCAATGCAGTCCCCTTCTACTCTGACCACAGTCAAATATGTGACTTACAACAGACACAGGCTGCAGGGCTGGAGAGGAGAGATGTTATAACTCCCTAAGACAGTCCTGAGATGAGCAGGAAGCAGGGAGATAAATGCTAGAGAATGCAAATAAGATTGCCTGTGTGTTGAAGCCCTGGGAGAACAGGAAGGGATATGAATTATAATTTTTTTTGGCTTAATGCACAAATCTCTCAGATGAGGCAGCCCTGAGACATTTCCACAAGCTAGTGAAGGGGAAAATAAAAAAAGCAACTTTTGCGGAAACCCACAAGTGAATACTTGATCTTGCTCAATTTCAATCTGTTTCTTTAGGAACTTTTTTTCCATAAACGCAGGCCTAGAAGCTGAGCAGTACGTGCATAGGCCACATCTTCCAAGGGCTCAGAGAAAGACCTCCATGTTCTATACCCAAGCCAAGGAAAACAGACTGAGAAAATGATCCTTTCCAAGGAGCTGCTTTCCGTCATCTGCACTTTATGTCAGGGGGAAACATGCTTTCACAAAACCCCAGGGACCCAGACTGTGTATTACCATCTTCCCTAGCAGAGTCCAGAAAGAGTCGAATCAGGTTTGGTTGAGCCACAGTTAAGCTTCTAACCCAGGTAGAACTAGACGTGAAAATTTTAGACACTGCCTATAACCAAAAAGATTGCCTTGTTGCATAATTTGGTTGGCACAGAGTTCCCATCGGCCCCAGCCCCCAAGATGACATCCCTACAACAGACTGTTCAAAGTGCAAACAACTTTGTCAGCTAAAACACTAGAGTCCTTGAAACTGAGGAGTAATGGATCATAGAAACAATTCCAGGGTTGAGAAGAGCTTTAGGAAACGATCTAAGGACACCTAAGGCACAAACAACGAAATAAAAAAACAAGTGAGACTACAGCAAACTAAATAGCTCCTGCACAGCCAAAGAAACCATCCACAAAGGAAAAAGACAACCTACAAAGTGGGAAATAATATGAGCAAACCATATATCTGATAAAGGGTTAATATCCAAAACATACAAAGAATTCATACACCTCAATAGCAGACAAATAACTAACTAAAAAGGGTGCAAAGGACCCAAATAAACATTTCTCCAAAGAGGACATACAACAGGCCAATGAGGACACGAAAAGATATTCAAGATCACTAGTTTTCAGGGAAATGCAAACTAAAACCATGGGATGTCACCTCACGCATTAGAATCGCCATCATCAAAAAGACAAGAGATAATACATGCTGGTATGAACCCGGAGAGGAGAAAAGCGTCAGGCATTGTTGGTGGGAACACAAAGTGGTGCTGCCACTGTGGGAAACAGTATGGAGGTCCCTCAAAAAATTAAAAATAGAAATCCTATATAATCTAGCTACTACACTTTCAGGGATTATATCCAAAAGAAACAGAACCCTCACCCCAAAAGATATCTGCACCCCATGTTCCTAGTGGCATTATCTACCCATGACATGGAAACCACCTACATGCCCATCGACGGATGAACAGATTAAGAAATCGTGCTGTATATGTACAGTGGAATATTACTCAGCCGTAAAAAAACAAGGAAGTCTCACCATCTGCAACCACACAGATGGACCTTGCTGTTAAGTGAAATAACTCAGGCAAAGACAAATACTATATGATCTCACTTATATGTGGAATAAAAAAAAAAAACACCCAAAAAGCCAAATTCATAGAAAAAGAAATCGGACTTGTGTTTACCAGAGGTGGGGGTGGGGAGAGGGGGAGTTGGAGGAAAGGTGGTCAAAAAGTACAAACTTCTAGTGATAAGATAAATAAATACTGGGGATATCATATACAGCATGACAGCTATAGGTGACACTGCTACATGATATAGAGGAAAGTTGGTAAAAGAGAAAATCCTTAGAGTTCTCATCACAAAGAGAAGTTTTTTTCCTTTCCTCTTTTTTTCTTACTGTTGTTTCTACTTTATCGCAATGAGAAGATGGAATTTAGCTGAACACACTATGGTAATCATTTTGAAATATATGTAAATCAAATCATCATGCCATACACCTTAAACTTACCCAGTGATGTATGTCAATTATTTCTCAATAAAACTGGGGAAAAACAAAAACAAAAGAAATGAAATGACCCAGGTCAGCACATAACATCTTGCTAACGTGGTGTCTAAGCAACGCCCAAGAGCTGGATGTTGGTCTACTTTTAATAGTCCTTTACAGAGTGAGTTAAGACGGAGAAAGTCACTTTCTTGGCTGTCATCTTGGGCTTACTGTGCATCTTTCCTTAGATAAACGCAACCTTGAAGGGTTGACACAACTGAGATTGTTCAACCCACCTGAATAGGACTTAGTACCAAGTTACACTTAGAGCTATTAATTCTTTTTTCTTGACTTCATACAGAATAGTTCAAACAGAATAAGACCCAATAGAAAAGCTTTAAAAATAAATACAAAAAATGATGTTTGCTGTAAATGAACCCTCCATTCTGTAAGAAAATGCTAAGTGAATGTTCTTTAGAAGGTCATGCTATAGACAAGTAATAAAAGGGAAAAGGAACAATTTGTAAGAGTCATGCAAAATTGACTGTCAAAGCATTATTTGAAACCTTCCTTGACTTCCTATATCAAACAGAACATCTCCTTCATGGTGATACTAATCTCTTTTAAAAAAAATCAAAGTAAAATCCCATTAATTTGGGTCACACTAATTCAAATTGAGGATAATTCAAACCAGACAGATAAACTTACTTTCATATTACCAATTCTCTTTAAAAGTCGATTAGAAGTTTCTGCACAGCAAAGGAATCCATCAACAACAGAACAAATGCGACCTAAAGAATGGGGAAAAACATTGGCAAACCACATACCCCAAAGGGGTTAATATCCAAAATACACAAGGAAAGCTACAACTCAACAGTAAAAAACCAAATAACCCAATTTAAAAATGGGCAAAGGAACCGAATAGTTGTTCTTCCAAAGAAGACAAACAACCAGCAGGTACATGAAAAGGTACTCAACATCACTAGTCTGGAGGGAAATGCAAACCAAAAACACAATAGAAAGATCATCTTACACCTGCTGGAATGACTATCATCAAGTAGACAAGAGATGACAAATGCTATGAGCATGTGGAGAAAAAGGAACCCTTGCGCACTGTTGGTGGGAATGTAAACTGGTACAGCCATTATGGAAAAAGAATAGTATGAAGTTTCTTTAAGAAATGTCTTTAAGAAATTAAGAATAAAACTACCATATGACTCACCAATCTCACTTCTGGATATATATCCAAACGAAATGAAATCACTATGTTCAAGAGATACTGGTACTCCTATATTCGTGGCAACATTATTCACAACAGCCAAGATATGGAAATAATCCAACTTTCCAATGATGGATGAATGAATAAAGAAAATGTGATGTATACATATAATAGAATATTACATAATAGAATATTATTCAGCCTTTAAAAAGAAGGAAATCTTGCCATTTGCAACAACAGTAATGACCTTGGAGGGCATTATGCAAAGTGAAATAAACCAGACAAAAAGGACAAATGCTAGGTGGTATTGCTTTTTTGAGGAATTTGCAAACAAACAAAACCAAAACAAAACAAAAAAACAAAAAGTCATAGAAACAGAGTAGAATGGTGGTTGTCAAGGACCGGGAAGGGTGAGGAAAATAGGGAAAGGTTGGTAAAAGGGTACAAACTTCAACTATAAGAGGGAATAATGTCTGAGGATCTAATGTATAACATGATAACTGTAGTTGATAATACTATATTATATAATTGAGATTTGCTAAGAGATTACAACTTAAGTGTTCTCAATACACACACAAATAAGGCAAGTATATGAGGTAATAGATTTGTTCATTAACTCCATGATGGGAATCTTTCCACAATGTATATGTCTATCAAATCATCAGGGTATATACTTTAAGTATATTATAATCTCTATTTGTCAAGTAAATTACACTTAAATTTTTAAAAAGCCACTTAGTACCAACAAGAAAAAACTAAAACTCTAGTTGGTTTAAAGCACTTTTGCAGCACCAATCACATACAAATGAGTGTCACATCATACATTTTTTTATCCATTCATGAAAAGTGACACAAAACTTCTAAATGGTGGTACTTCGTTCGTTCTCAACACAGCACAGAGGGGAGCAGAGAGCTTTGTTCTGGAAAGACCAGACTCTGACATTTCTTGGACCATGTACCAGCTGCACACCCTTGGAGAAAACCATTTGATGTCCCTGGGTCTCCATTTCTCTGGAAAAAGACACCCTAGTCTTGTGTGACTCAGGGACCAGAAGCCTTCTTGAGCCCTCCAGCTTTTAGATCTCTAGTACAAACTGCCTGTGAATACCAAAAAATGCATTTCTTTTAGATCCCTTCTTTGGTTCAAATTTCATATTCCTTCAGATTGACCTTTCCACCAATTAATTTGAGCTAACAAGATTTTGTTGTAGTACGTACACATCTTTCAGGCTGTAATGTGAGGCACAGATCGACCAAAAGGATATACTTCTCTCCAGAGCTTCTCTGAGCACAAACAGATCAGCAAGATAAACACTGTTTGGTCAGGATAATGTTCTTTCTTCTCTTCATTTCTGTGGCAATCTCTGCCATTTGGAATCTAGCGGGTCCCTACCGTCACAGAACGATGTTCCTCGCTGTTTAGCACTTATCTCTTTGCTATGTCATAACCAACTCACAGTTGACATTTGAGAAATCTCTTCAGAAGTCAGCGCCTATATGAATAATTCAAGTGAAACTTTATGCTCAAAAATCTCATATACCAGAGTAAGATTTACTATAGGTTAAAGCAGGTTTCCCATGTATATGATAGTATATGGTGATATTCTCACTTGACCCAGGAAAATTGATGCCACAACATTACTTACTTCTCACAGAGGAGAGCCTCTACACCCAATGAATTACAGTGTAAATAAGGTGGGGGGGGTGAGATTTGAACCACAAAAGTGTCTTTGAAATCTAGTTGCTAACTACTAACTGAATTTGTTAACTCTACAGCTTTGGGCTAATTCCTTAAACTCTTTGTGCTTCAGAGTCTTTACTTATGAAGTGGGCATAATTACACCTGACTCACAGTGATATTAGGGACCCAATGAGATAAGAGATAAGACAATGCTAGCATGCTTCTGCCCCAGAAGAAGTATTTGTGAATAGTACTTCCCTTCCCTACAGAAACCCAGAAGCCTGAAGAATATACAAATATTCATCTGTAAGTGTGGCAGGCAGGAAATGACCCTCAAGTGAGCATTTTTATGAAGTTAGGCATTTTCAGAAAGCTTTTCTTTGATGTAATCAGAAGAATTAGACATATCCACAAAGCGCAGAGACAAGAAAACAAGTTTCCTGACTGTTTTCAGCCCCGGGTGTTGGTATTTGTTTCATTCCCTCTACTTGACTGTTGGCTCTTAAAGGGCAGTCAGGAGCGTTATCTTGTCTCCTGCTGTGCCTTGCAGAATCCTTACATATAATATGTGTTATGTGAATATTTGTTGAGCTGAATTTATCTTAGGAATCTTCTGTCCATCAAAACTTAGATTGTTTCTAACTAATTTGGTATTTAGATAAAAGATAAAATTTCCATGATCCCAGATGGGTCAGTAGACCAGACACTACACAAGGAAAATACCTGGTATCTGTGAATTCCAACTAAAATATTCATAGTTTGGCCCTGTGTCAAAATACCTTTGTCTAAATAGAAAAAAAAAAAAAAAGGCTAGTGTTCTGAAGGCATGGGGAGGTTTCCTATTTGGTCCCTCTCCAGCTTACAATGGGCACTCCATTTGCTGGTGACAGAAGACCAGACTAATTTATTACAGAATTCTGACCTACCAACCACTTTCAAGAGTCGTGAAACCTATGTCTTCCCTTGGCCTTTCAAGCACCCCCTTCCACGGGGAAGAGCTTCCACCCTTGGCCAACCAAATATCCTTTCTCTTTCAAGTATCATTAAAACTCGTATCAATGTGGGGTGCCTGGATGGCTCAGTGGGTTAAAGCCGCTGCCTTTGGCTCAGGTCATGATCCCAGGATCCTGGGATCGAGCCTCGCATCAGACTCTCTGCTCGGCAGGGAGCCTGCTTCCCTTCCTCTCTCTCTCTGCCTGCTTGTGATCTCTGTCAAATAAATAAATAAAAATCTTAAAAAAAAACTCGTATCAATGAAATTTTGATGATGTCTGAAGATCATGCATTGACTCAATACAAATTTGACTGACTGCTGCATGCCAGGCTATGTTCTAGATGCTGGAAATTATTGTATGAACAAAACACACACAGGTGCGCACACACACACACACACACACACACACACACACCATGCCCTCTTGTAATGTACATTCCAGCAGGGCAGGGACAAACAGTAAATAAATAAGTTAAATATGCAATAAATCTAATGGTGAGATGTACTTAGAAGAAAACAGAGCAGGGGAGAGGGACCAGAAAAGCAGATGAGAAGTGAACTCTTATAAATGGCAAAATTACAGCCAGAAATAACAAAAACACTGGACCTCTATACATATATAATACACATATATATACATGTGTATGGTGTATGGACACACACATACATATACATACATATGTATTATTTATGTATAGAGGTCCAGAACATACACCATATACATGTATATACATATGAAGATATATAGACTACTCTCTGTGTGTATATGTGTGTGTATATTTATATTTATAAAATAACCCCATGGTGATTACTGTAACAATGATTATTCCTATTAAAATCTTTCCAGAAGGTGTAACAACTAAGCTTCAATACAAGGATAAGCAGAAGTCAGGCTAATGATTACACCTAACACTTACTGAGCATTAGGCTTTCTACCAAGCAATTACATGTTACCATATTAATCTTCACAAGACTACGAAGAGCTCATGTTCTCTTTTAATCAACAAGAATAAGAAAACAGCACCCATGAAGGCATCGGCCTGAAGTCAGAAAATTAGTGGCATGGTTGGATGTGACTCTAGGCCCCAGGCTCTTGATACCAAACTGTCTTTGCCCCAAGTCTGCTATTATTTGACAGATTTAAATAACCTTCTCCAAGATCTATAAGAAATTCCCTATTTTCCACAAGATAGAGTATATTTTTGACGTTCCACTTATGGAGAGAATCCCATCGCTTCATTCTAAATTACAATAAATGATATTGTATTTTCTGGGGTGAAAGCACACAGTGTGTCACAGCTTTGAATTCTTCCTTAAGCTTCTCTGTTTAAAAAAAAAACACACACACAAAAATCTGTTGCAATTTATGAAGACAAGATAAGACAAACCCAAGGAGTAAATGAACAATGAGCACAAGACAAAAGAAACACAAGGCTGATTAAATGAAGGTTATTGGCAAAGATGCAGGGAGGACTATAAGCCAAGACTCTATTCTCTGCTCCCTGCACACCCTAAATTCTGGACTGGCAACTTGCAAATGAGAGCTGGGGTCCTAGGGGAGACTGAATGAAAGTGTGTGGACTGGTGCAAATTCTCTCCTCAGCTGCAGAGAACAGCAAAGCACAGAGCTTAAATTCTCTGCTATGCTCAGGTAACTCAATTACATTTTAATTATTTATATCCAGCTTTGGTCCAGAAATGATAAGACAAACTAAATGTGGGAGAGAAAAAAGAGAAAAAATAAGGCCAATAGGAGAAAAAATAAGGCTACCACAAAATAGAGATAAGAATGGGGCTAATACAAAAAGACATACCCCTATGCATTTGTAGGGGGACATGGGGCTCAAATTTAGCTCTAAGCTGGCTGGCCACAATCAAAGAGGAAAACCTGATCAGTTATACAACTCACAGTATCTGGAAGATAGAGTATCTCCCTAGTCTCCATATAAAAGGAATTTTTATTAAAAATTTCTCTTCTCCCCACAGAGCAATCTCCAACTGTGACAGAAGGCAGAAGAGGATGAGCCCTGTTCTTTATGAAAAAGGAGACAGGATAGAGTAAAAAGAACACAGGTCCCTACCCTTCTAGAAGATTCTGATTGTTGCAAGGACTAAATGACACCATATTCAGAGAGTGCCTGCTGGTATCTGACCCATGGAAGAGGCTCAACAACATGGTGACCACGATCAGGAAGGTGAGGCTAGAAATGAGGAGAAGGGTCGGGGGTAGGGGGAGACTGCTTTGAGACTCAGTTCTAGCTCCTTAGTCATTAAGTAATCTTGGTAAAAAGTCCCCATATCCCTGAACCTCATCCATAAAATCAGGATAATGTGATCTACTTCACAAGTTCATTGTGAAAATTAAATGACATAATGTATGTGAAAATTTTTTAAATGAAGGTACTTTTTACAAGTAGGGAACCATTGGTGGGCAATTGGTGGGCAGCCAGCACAGAGCCACACACCACTGGCCCTGAGGGAATGCTTTTTTTCCATGGTGATGAAGAACAGCTGAGGTAAGACTTCTCCCCCCTCTGCACTCTCTGCTCTAGTCATGTTTGTTCTCTGTCACCTGAAGACCTTCATCCATTCTGCTCCTGCTGCTAAGAATAACCTTTCATTGTCACCCTTCACCTAAAACCACCTACTCACCATTCAGGGCTCAGACTAGACTCCCCTTCCCCAGGGGTCTTCCTGCCCTTCCTGATTGGGCTCTATGAATTCCTAAACTGCCCTACTTACCTCTGGTAAGAACACTGTCTTATGATATTCAGTTTGGGGTAGACCATTCCATGGGACTGGAAACTCCTCCAAAGCAGGGAATGCATCTCTTCTCTATTATTGTACCTGCAACATGGAACCTTGTGCAAATACTCATCAAATACTGAGTTGTGAGATCAAAGTGGATTCAAAACCCAGAAGGCTGGTCATATGTTTCTTGTTTTCCTTAAGGTGCTATGATGCTTAACTGACTGCTGTTCTTTCTTATACTAATGTTGTAGCAACCCCGGCCTCAGCTGGAATTATCAAGTGCTAGAAATTATAGTTAAACCTCTGCTCACTCAAGATTCAAAGCCATCTTCTAGAATGCCTAGCAACATTAAAAAAAAAAAGTAGTTCAGATTAGAATTTTTTTATCCAAGAGCATTTAGAAGGGATTGATAAATCAGTTCAACAAACATTTACTTTGAATCAAGTCCTCTCTCTTCAAGCTTTTTATATCTTTGTACAATTCAAAAGAAACGTAATCTCTTATAGTCTCCCTTCATTTGTTCATAAAGCATTAATATACTGGTTTGAATGAACTTTTTAAGATGAAGAAAATTGCCTTCTCATTGAGGTTGTTGAAAGCAGCTTTTCCTCTTAAATATGGACGTCAGTGTATTACTGAACAGAAACATTCATATATCAAGATATTGTTGCCTCCTAATACTAAGTTTGTTGCCTATGAATTCAGAGGCTCAGATTGGACTAAATTCATTTTCCTGTTATTTATCTGTATTTTTAGGGTATAGCTAAGATTGTAGTGGGCCATTGCAAACTACTCAGCAAGTTAGTTCTCAAAGCCCTTAGACAATGGTAAAATTTTCAGCGAAGAGTGAAAAGGGAGTCAAGTTTTGGTCATCTACAGCAACAAAGAACTGTTGAATGGAAAAATAAAATCACTTGGGCTACTCAGTGCAGCTCACACCCAACATATGACCTTTCCTCCCAGCCTTATAAATATCTTCTGCATCACAAGGACTGCCAGAATTGACAAGAGACATTAAAATAAGGCTCTTTATAGACAATGAGCTATTATCCTCTAGGACTTAACACACTGGCTGTCAGCCAAACTTATATTTGGATACTCTTGGAAAGATAAAATATGACAGTTAATTGGTTTATGTGAGAAGAGTAAAATATCTTAAACAAAAATATAACCCATGCCAGTCAAACGTTATAGAAAGAGTATTTTCTCAGGAAGTCATGTCAACAGTATCAGACAGATGGAAGCAAAATAGCTTAAATAATAGCTAATGATGTATTTCCTTTGGGTGTTCTGTCTGTCTCTTACCCTTTACTTACAAGCTATGAACATGTACAATTCCTTCAAATGAACCAATCTTTCAGGTATCCCCAAACCACTGCAGTTGATAGATAAGCAAGCCAATCTAATAGATTGCTACAATGAATTCCTACACGTATGTTATCCCAAATCCATGCTAAGTTGGCCTATCTTGTACAGACCCAATCTGTAAAAGACCCCAGTGTCTAATGATTCAACTCAGCAATTTGCAGCTAAGATTTCAGAGAGGCTGTGCCTTGTCCTTTGTCACACAGCAATGGCTACTAGCAAAGCTAGGTACAGAATTCAGGTCTCCCCATCTTTGCCAAGGTCTTTGTCTACTACTCCACACTGAGCCTGCCAGTCTAAATCACTATCCTGCAGCTGTGTTTAAACACACATACACACTCATGCATGCACACATAAACACACACATCACAAAAGAATATCCACAGTTTGTTAGATTAAGAAATAACTTATACACTTTCCTGAATCTACCCAAGAGTGGAGTAAAATATCACTCGAATGGGAAGTGTCATGGGAAAGTTTCTGGAAGCAAAAGAAGACATTATCGCCTGACAGCTTGGTGATCATACTGAAGATGAATAGTATGCCTAGTCAGAAAAGCAAGAGCACAGATATGGGCAATAAGGTCAGTGGAGAAGATGAGGTAAGAGTTAGGGAATGTTGAATTCTTGATCCTAAAATGGCAAGTTGTGGACATGTGGTGCAGTATTCCTTGGACAAAACTTCCATGCATCTCACTGGTATTGGTGGAGGACAGTTTTCCCAATGCAGGCAATCTGGCCAGAACATTCTCCTTGGTACCTGACATAGGGAAGCCTCCCTGTGTCATTGCATGTTGTCCCTGTGATTCTGTGATGGACAGCATGGTCCCTGCATCAAGTGCCGAATGAAGAGTCCAGTCCCCGCCCTCCCCTTGCAAGTTCAGACTTGCAGCTCATCTGTTAAATGGATCAATACCCAAACTCCATAGAGACCAAGGCCAAACACCAGGTCTAAGACCCACAGGAAGAATGGCATTTAAGGGTGCCAAGCCAAGCCTTTGGAGATGGGCTGAGATCAGATCAGAACAAAAGCCAGCTGAAAACAACTAATAATATGTTTGTGATGGGTGTTGCAGCTGGATTAGGAGGCAGAGGAGGGAAGGTATTCAGCAGGCTTTGATGAGTGTTCAGCATGGTAGGCATGTTAAGGATGCCAGGCAGGAAAATGTTTTTACTTATAATCATTCTAGTGTATGCCTTTAAAAAAAGACTGAAGACCCTGTAGAGCTAGCTATCTGTTATGGAGAGATAGCTTCTGAATTGCAATCTGCTGTAGGATAGTGTTTTCCAAATTCAAAGGATGTTCTTGGTTCAGAGAAGCAAGATAATAGGTTTAATTTTCTGTTCTTCTAGTGGTTCCAGTTATTTCCAACAAGGAACCTTAACCTAACCCAGGAGCCCTGATGAGTCATGAGGTCTTGCACCACCAGGCACTTTACTTCCCTAAGTCCCTCTGGCCTCATCTGCAAAGTTAAGGCACTGGCTCCAAAGACCTCTCAGATCCTTCCCCTCCAGCCTGCCGTACATCTGGGAATATACTCCGTGTTTGGCCCAAGTAGGTCTTTACGTAGGTATGTTATCTATCTTACTACAATAACAAGCACAAGCCCCAGATGGGAAAACTATGCTGAAAAAAACAAAACAAAACAAGGCTCTGTCAGCACAATGTATGGGTGTGGTAAAAACAGGCAACTAAATTGTGTGCAAGTCCAAAAAAAAAAGATTATAAAAAAAGCATATTCTGATAAATAGCTCAAGCTAATGGAAATGGAACATGGTTAAGAAAGAGAACGTATAAAATATTCCAAAGATTCAGATCTGTTATCACATGGATCACAAAGGGTAGAAAAAAATAAAATAAGAGAAGGGAAAAGAGGATCTGAGAATGACTGTGGCATAAAGTATTGCTCATGTTACACAGTCTATATTCTCATGTTTTTAAATTTTCTCAATCCCGTAATATCTGGTCAAAACGCATCACTGCTTATTTCCCTCCCTCCAAAATTCTGCATTATTCTGGAGAGTGTCATTTGCATTTGAGGAAATCCTGAGCCATCAAGTGATTAGATTAGATTTGGATAAAATAAGAAGGAAAAAGAAATCTTCTTCCTAATTATTTCCACTCTCAATGTGCAAAAAAAGTCCCAAAGAACAGGGAAATTCTCATAATCCCCACCATTCCCTAATAATTTTCTCATAGCTTTGTTTTCAGAGTTTGGAAGGGAACAGAAACTACTCCTCAGCCCCAGTGCATGATGCAACAATCCCAGGTTCAAAGAAGTCAAAGAACTTGACCACAGTCCCACAGCTGAAAACAGGGACTCAATCCTCTGGCTCTAGGTTTCTCCAAGACTATACTACCTGGCTTGACTCTTGTTTGGAGCAAAATGCTAGGCAACAGAGCTCCCACAGGCAGCCTGTTGGCAGAAACTTCTGTTGGGGGTGAAAGTGTTGAACCCCAATTGCTAAGAATAGCTCAAAGCACCTTGGAAGGAGGGCTGATTTCTAAAGAAATCCCTGCTTGGAGCATGTTCCTCCTTCTCTTCGGCCCATCTGTCGTTATGCATCTCGGGTAACGCATCAGAGATCGTGCAATATATGGAAACATATTGAAGGTATTATATGTGTCAGAGTCATCTTCTCTCCTATTTCCATTAAAAGCTCTCAGCTATGCCAAAACTTTCTCATTCCCAAATGAGGTACATTTCAGTAAATGAGATGATGGATAGAACTTAAAGATTCCTCTAAGGAAGAGACAGAGCTGCAAAAAGACAGGGAGAACTTGCCAAAACAAAATTACAGGCAATCTCAGAAGCATGGATTTATTTCTCTAATGATACACGGTCTTTTAAGGCCTAAAACCTGCAATGTACAACTTCCAATTCATGTCACTTTCCTAATGTCTTTTTCTAAACTAGATCACAAAGATTCGAGGACCCAAAAGTAGAGAGAAGGGAGCCTGTGTGGGCACATGTGTGTAGACATAATGCGCGTGGATGCTTTCGTGATGGGGGGATCCCGTCTGTTGGAAGGAACACAATGATTCAAAAAGAGTTCATTTCCAAATCTTTTTCAGATTTAACTGATGGCCTCAGAGTTTTACCATATGCATTTAAGCTTCAAAGAAATTTTTTGCTTCAGGGAAGACCATTTTCAAACAAACGTGCGGGGTTTTTTTTGTTTTTTTGTTTTTTTATCAACTGAATTCCCATTTTGTTTTGGACACAGTGTGAGGAACCAGAAATGCAGACAGACCAGTCCTGCCTTCATGGGGATTCTACTCTATTAAGAAGGTCTCAAGATCATGTCTTCAGGGCATTTGGTTACAGATCTATCAAGGAGATCTAAAAAAAGTGTGTAAGTTCTAGAGATCGGATGGAGTAGCTGCTCAATGACACCTCTTGGTCTCTAGCTAATCTCTAGGCACCTCTGCAACAGGGCTATAAAATCTCCAGCATTTTCAGTTATCTGGGGTATTCTAACACTGTAAAGAAAAGCCCTGACCACGAGTCTGCAGCACTACACACCAGTAGCTCCCCTGGAGGCAGCCACACTCGCCCTTCAACATCAAGGTTGGGTCTCCCTCTGACTTTGACTCTGATGGGTCATATGGCAGAAACTCTGCCTGACTGCTGAGCCCAAGGGCTGCATTTCATTCATTTCTGGGCCTTTAGTGCCTCGCTCAGTGCCTAAAATACATGTAATTAGAATTAAAATTTGTGGGAAAAGAATTACTCTTCTAGTGTGTTGGCCAACAGTTTTCTACCTAAGGTGAATCAGACAACCACCTAACACCTGGCCCAGACAGGGCTTTTCTAGGTCTCAGACCTGGAGCCCACCATATAATAAAACTCTTTCAAACTAACATAGGATCACAGACCATCCTAGATTAAAAGAAACACAAGAGGCACTGAATAGACCTTATTTGTGTCTTGATTCAAACAAATTAACTGAAAAAGCCACTTGGGGACAAATGGGAAATTTTGAATATGGATGGAATATAGCAGAGAAAGATTATTGTGGGTGGGATGGCACTGTGGTTATATAAGAAAATATACTTTCTAAATGTTCAACCAAATATTCGGGGGTTGAAATGCCATGATTTCTGGGATTTCCTTTAAGATACGTTAACCCAATAAAATAGTTAAAATCTAAACGATGGATATGTGATGGATATACGGTGGACTATTCTTTCCTTCTATGCCTATTTGGAATTTTTCTTAAGAAGCAATTTTTACATGAACACAAAGCAACCACTCATTATAACATGACAACACTCTGCTTTTACTGATGAAAGCAGTATTTTCATACATGATCCAATATTAATGTACATATATTCCCTTAGAAGCAACTTGTGTTTCCAGATATTTCATATGCAAGTTCTTCGAAGCAGAAAATTTAGGTATTTAGAGCAATTAAATGCATTTTAGTATGTACCAAAATAAAATATAAGGCTCATATAACAATTCCACTGCAAATATGTTGGCTGTAGTCGGCATTCAGCGACATATATCACAGATCAATTTCAGACTAGCTAGACTACAAGCAAAGTCATTCCTTCAAAAAATTTTCTACGAAATCCAAATCAACAATTCTCTGATCATATGCCAGTCACACAGAGAGCTGTTTGCTTTTGCTAGCCCCTAAATTTATGTACCACCATCATTAGATTTAACAAACATTTAGGATCCTTACCATGAACCAGACACTCACCTCTGTCCTTTCCAAATCTCAGCTCATTGTATTACTAATAATCACCCTTGAAGCAAGTGCTATTATTATTCCCAGTTTGCAGATGAGGAAGCTGAAGTGCTGAGAGGCTCAATAGCAGAGTTGGAATTGGGGGGCACAGTTGGAATTTGAATCTGGGTAGCCTTTCTTCCAGAGTCAGCTCTGAAGCCCCATGACATGGCACCTCTCTACTACAGTGATTAAATTAACAGCCCTTGATGTGCTTGCTACTTTTTAAATAAATGTGAAAATTTAAATTATCCATCTTTAGTAACTTATTACAATAATTTTTCAAACATCCAAGAACTGTAGAGAACACATCACGGGCAGAGTCTGAATCAGGTATCCTAAGAGAGAATCCAATGGCTTTAAGAGAACACAGCCTACTTAAGTATGACTTTTCTCCAGGGCTCACCAGCCCTCGAAATGCCTTGGCCTTCACTCTTGCCCCTGTCTTTCCAGGTGTCTTTCCTCTCCCTTTCCTGCCAGGGAACTATTTTGAAAACCAGCCTGTCATCATTGCCTGTGAAGATTTGACCCCAACTTGGACTAGAGGTCTTAGCCTCACCTTCCTCTGCATTTCTGGAGTTCTTGTTCCCTGTTATATCATATCTCAATGGGCATGGTAGGTGGCCGCTCCGTACACCCATCTTGCAGTAGTTTAGTGCATTCTCAGAAAGAGAAACTATGTCTTTATCTTCATTGTTACTGGAATCTGGTAAATCTCCTGGCTTGGAATGGGGCCTTGGCAAATATTTATTTGTTCACTGTATCTTGCAGCACATCAGGATCATTGGAATACCCTGCTGATATTTCTGCCTTAACACTTTAAAAGCTTGACCAGGACTCTGTGTACCAAACTTCTCTTCACCATCAGGCTAAGTGCCTTGGGGACAAGGGAGGAGGCCACCACTTTCTTGTATCCCTCACAGCACCTGCCATGGTGCTTTGCTCATGGTCAATGTTCAAAGATAAATAATTACCAACAGTAATTATTGTTCTGCTGTAGATATGTAAAAGTGCCAATGACTAAAGTTTCAGTTGTTGGGGGGCACCTGGGTGGCTCAGTGGGTTAAAGCCTCTGCTTTTGGCTCAGGTCATGATCCCAGGGTCCTGGGATCGAGCCCTGCATCAGGTTCTCCACTAAGCGGGAAGCCTGCTTCCTCCTCTCTCTCTCTGCCTGCCTCTCTGCTTACTTGTGATCTCTGTCAAATAAATAAATAAAACCTTAAAAAAAAAAGTTTCAGTTGATGGAATGACAGATAGACCAAATACTCGTGATGCTGCCCTCAAAACAAAACAAAACAAAAACGAGGTCTTTAGCCCAGGAATGGGGTGCCAGGCCTCTGGGATGTGATCTGCAGCCACCTTGATGCCTCTGTCTCCTTCGGTCAAGACTGCTGCCCTTTAGAATGATTTCAGTTGAGTCAAGATGAGAGGCTACAATAGAAGCAGAAGCCTTTTTCTTCATGAGAACACAAACACATACAAAGAGGTACAGGAGATTATCTTGGGGGATGCTGCCACCAAAAACTAAGAGAATATGGGAACCGCTTACAGGGCAGTGGCCACAGGATTGGCTCAAATCAAACACAGTGAAATACCAACTACTATTTGAAATCAACAGTCTTGTTGTTGCTTGCTTCAGGTATATTAGAGCTCAAGGTACAGCAAAACATAAAGCAAAATGAGGAGGAAGAGATCATAATTCATTCATGCTACTGTTAACTTTAATGCTGAGCATAACCACCAGAGTGAACCATAGTTTTCAGAAAATATATATTAACACTGTCTCTGCGGGGACCCTTTAACTTCTTCCCATCCCTGAAAAAAACCAAGAGGTACTTTACTTGACATGGAGAAAACCTTGAAAACTTAAGGTAATTTATATAAGAATTTGACTTTGTGATAAATAATTCAGAATGTTTTTTCACTTGAAAATACATGTTAAGATATTGTCTACCCATACCTATAGGCCTGTACCGTCCAAAGGAATGGCCACCAGCCATATGAAATGTAGCTGTTGATACTTGAAATGTGGCTAGTCCAAAGGGACATATTGTAAGTATAAAACACACATCAAAATGCATTGATTTGGTTAAAGAAATGGATAATATCTCATTTGCTTCTTATACTGATTACATATGGCAGTGATAATATTTTGGATATACTGGGTTAAATGGAATGTATTATTAAAATTAATTTCAGCTGTTTATTTTTACTTTTTTAATGAAGTTACCATAAAATTTAAAATTAGACATGTGGCTCACATTTGTGTTGTGGGCCTGTTGGATAACACTACTATAAACTACAAGACAGCAAAAACCCAGTAAGACATAGCTCATGCTATAAATCATCTTCCCTTATCCCCCTTCCCCAGCCACGTGCAGCTAGAGTCTAGGAGCAGTTTAAGTATGTATAGTGCAACTCACCACAGCAGAAACTGGGAAAATCATAGCCAAGTCTAAATGGAACTAAGATGATACGGAGGAGAAGTGCAGATAACACAAAAGAATAGAAAATTCAAAAACCATACCCTTTGGCCCTAGAAATCAGAGATATGAAGGTCACGGGAAACCCACGCTCAGACAGAGACCACTTCCTCCCAGCTCAACTCTACTGTATTCATCTCCCTGATGAAGACTCCCCCCCACCAAGGCATCTTTCCAGTTCCCTGTCCTCAAGAGACACTACACAGTACAGAGTTTGGTAATGGGAGACAGACGTGCCTTCTGTTACCATAGTTGGGTAGTTGCTGAAGGTCCTTAATTTCTGCGGTAAATTTCCAGGTGCTCTATATGGAAGGAATGGGAGTCCTTGGTCCTTTCAAATGAATAGGTATCATTTATCTCTTACGTTTCCATTAAAAGCACAAGAGGGGAAGCCCCAAAGGGAATAATACTTACGAAATAGAAAGCGATTATCTTTCTTTTTACTCCAACTTCCAAGATGAGGAGGAAAATTCATTGATGAGTATTTATTAACTAATGATGAAAGAGCACTTCAAAAATGAAAATGGCCCTGAAACGCACTGCGTTATTCTGATTGCAGAAAATGGGAGACTAAAGAGAAAGAGCGCTCTATAAAATGTCCTCTGCAATTGGCTCCGTCTCTCATGGGCCTCTCAGATTCCTTTGTCCCTCCCACGATAATAACTTGTCTTCATGGCCATAGCCAAGAACACATTCTTTGTTTGGTTACATAAGCTTCTAAAAATAACAATTTATCATGGAAATGCTAAATGACCCTTGAAGATGGTGTTCTGATCGGCTATTAAGTT
The DNA here is from genome assembly GCA_003697995.1 of Taxidea taxus jeffersonii. NCBI lineage: Eukaryota > Metazoa > Chordata > Mammalia > Carnivora > Mustelidae > Taxidea > Taxidea taxus. The sequence continues at coordinate 12,616 of ML103497.1, read as the reverse complement.
ATTGCTATGTCTATCTTCTGATACATATTATAATTAATGATAAAAAATCCTTTCTGATGCTTTTCAAACCTTAAAAGTATATCAATTTCATGCTTTGGGCATTTTTATCTTAAAAAAAACATGAAGAAAAGTTTCCCGCAGTCAAAGTAGTTTTACCACAGATAAGGAGATGAATTTTTCTCCTTATTAATGAGGATTAATGGAAAAAAAAAAAAAGAGGCTAATTCAAAGCGTAATTTATTTTTTTCTGTCTGTCTAGCTAGGTTTGATAAATGAATTCAAAGTAAAAGAATCAGAGAAATTAACTGGCAGAATACTTAAAGGAAATCTAATAATGCACTGCTCATTTCTTAAATCTAGCACTTTGAAACTGAAAGTCCCAAGAAGCAATCTAGTTGATGTCTCCCTAAGACCAGAGAGGTTGCGATGCTTGCCAAAGTTACACAGCAGTGCCAGCTTGCATCCCCTGCCCTGGATCACACATTAATTATCATTCTCTTTGACACCAAGTGAATGAATGAAAGAAGTGCCTCAAACAGAACTTGTGTATTCTTGGAGATACAGAAAACCAAGGTTTTAAGACAGGGCTACCAAAGTCAGGAAAAAAAAAAAATTAGGGAAGTCAGGGAGACTTCCTTCACAAAGCTCACCAAATGACCAAGATTATATAAAGAGTCAGGAAGCCTTCCTATATAATAAACTTATTCAGGTGTGGATTTGGGTTTTTTTGGGGGGGGGGCATTTTTTTGACTGAGGTAAAATGTACATAAAAATTAACCATTTTCAAGTGAACAATTCATATTTAGCACATTCTCAATGCTGTGTTCATCTAATTCTAATACATTTTTATCATTCCAAAAGAAAACCCTATACCCATTACACGGCTACTCCCCATATCCCTCTCCTCCTAGACCCGGGCAACTACCAATCTGCTCTCTGTTTCTAAATTTACCTCTTCTGGGTATTTTATATAATCACACCGTACATGACCTTTTGTGACTGACCTCTTTCACTTAGTATGTTTTCGAGGTTCATGTACATTGTAGCCTGTTCCAGTGCTTCCTCCCTTTTTATGGCTGAAGAGTATTCCAATGTGTGTCTCTAAGACAATTTTGTCAACTCCTTATCCATACATAAAGTATTTGTGGTAATTTTTGATCTTCAGTACTGTCTGAACATCTTACCTTCAATTAACATATTCTAAAGAGTCCTCGCTCAGAAGCCAGTCATTTCTTGTTCAACAAAATAGAAAGGAGTGTTAATCCTGGACTAAGTCAGGGCACCTGGGTGACTCAATCAGTTAAGCATCCAACTTGTGAATTTTGGCTCAGGTCATGACCTAACCGGTTGTGGGATCAAGCCCTGTGTAGGGCTCTGTGCTCAGCAGGGATTTTGCTTGAGGTTCTCTCCCTCTTCCCCCTCTCTCTTTCTCAAACAAATAAGTCTTTCAAAAAAAAAATGCTGCACTAAGTCAGTGTCATAGGTCTCTTTGTGTAACTGCTATATTCTATGAACAATTTCTAACAACAACTCTGTAGATAGAGATCTATTATCATCATCTTTATTTTATAGGTGAGGAAGCCAGGACATAAAGAGCTTAAGTGGTTGTCCAGTGTCACATCAGAAAAATGGCCGAAGCAGGACTAGTCCTCCTCCCTCTCTCTCCAGTCACCCAGCATCAGAGGTCACTCAGCAACCCACACTAACCAAGACATATCTCATCTCAGGGATTATAAAATCACTTCTATAAATTAAATTTGGGAGCCAGGTCCACACAATCAGACCAAGAAAAGCCTTAAGTCATAACCAAGCTGATCTCTGAATGTATGTTTGAAGTCAGTCCTTGTAATTCATAAGGCATTTTCCCAGCAAAGCATCTCCCAGTTCTATAAATGGCTTTTAGGTTCTCACATTAGTCCACAAAAAACCTAACCCATCATGTACCAAAACCACATTATTCTTATATTCAGACTTAAACTTGATGTGTTCGGTTACTTTTACAACACACCAAGTTCCAAGCTGAGAATAGAGATGCCTGAAATCAGCCCCGCTTCCCCACAGCAGTGCCCCCTGCACACTGCCCAGCCCCTCCCCACAGCACTTTGCTCCAATAGTTATGGAAATTCCTGGAGCCATCAGATGGTGTCTCCTGATGAGGGTGCTTCTATTAAAGAGGTTCCCAGGCAAACCTCCAAAGAAGAACAGGGCCAGGTGTAGGAGTTGAACATACTCTCAGAGCAAAGAGGCTGGATATTTAGTTAGTGTGAGAGACACAGAACAGAGTAGGGACAAGGTTTGTGTTTGGCACTTAGTGGTGAACTGTAGGTTGACTCCAAATCATAGCCCCAAATAAGTTTCAATATTAAGTAGAAACATGCTGGTACATTAGGTCATGATGATAGCAGAGATAAATGAGATAACACCAATGTCCATATGTTTTTAAGAACTCAAAATAATACCGGACAAATCCTTTCCAGTACAGTGCTTTTGAGTTTACAAAACATCTTAGTACCCATCGTCTCTTGAGGTTCATGCAATGACGCTGTGAGTTAGGATAGCTATTAATATACCCATTTTACAGATGCAGAAATTGATTATGGCAATTAAATGCCATAGCCACACAGCTAATAAGTTGTGGAACCAGTACTCAGATGCAGGCCTTTCAAAAAGATCTGTGAGTCCTGAGCTCTCTCTCTAACAACAGGCCACCTCAGGCCAACTTATTTTGTAGCTCATTCGTCCCTTCTCAAAATCCTAAGTCCCAAAACAAAGGTTACAGAGTTGGTGGGAATGGAGTCAGCCACATAGAGAGGAAGAGTCAAGTTTCTTTTGAAAGACGAGACATTGCCAGACCAAAATAACATCAGTTTTCCAGTGATATTTACAGTTACTTTTTACTCCTACACACTGGACTTTTTAAATTTATCTACAAGATTATCCCTTCTTCTTTAATTGCAAGCATTTCCTCAGGATAGAAGACTCCATGATACCATCGTGCTGTTTTTAAAAATGGAGTGGCTCAAGTCTGGGGCCTCCTGATTGAGGCTCTGAGGCTCTTTCAGGCTCCAAGGTGGTTGCTGAGATTTGCCTGGCCATCATGGCAGGTGAGCCCTGCTCTTCCTCAGGGTTAGACAATCACTGGTCGCCTAGGCCCCAATGATGAAAGACCTCCCAACCCTGCCATCTTGTTCTCCAGCTAACATCACAGGAGCCCCTTATACATTACACTGTAGAAAAGGAAGAGGTTCTCAGAATGTCTGCCATTTATAGACATGAACTTCATCAGCAAGCCTCACAATGAATTGCTATTCTAATCCCCAGCCCAGGATACATTATAATTAATGATCACACATGTGGAGATGACTTACTTTACTTTATTCCCTATAAAGAGTGAGAGAATCCACATTACATTGGGGTGGGGCTGGAGACTGGTACATGAGAAGCTGGTACAAGAGAGAAAATGATCACTAGTGAATGTTCTACCCTCCTTCCTAAGCTTTCTCATACCTCAGATAGACTGGCCGTAGGCATAAGTCCTATGAGTGGACACATCAAAGCCTGTATGTTTGGCTCAGTTCTGATTTATCCCATTAGTGTCTTTCTAAATGGTTGGGCAAATTTTGGTCCTCATGCCTCTTACTGCCCAGCTTCTACTATTCAGTGGGTGATCTTGGTAAAGAATTGTGGGCTCTGAACGTCTGAGATGTCATGTAATACAAACTAAATCTGGAATCAGAAGCCCTAGACTTGAATCTCGTATTTGCTATTGATTAGCCACGTGACTTTGGCAGGTAACCAGCTGGCTGATGAGCCAGCATTTCTTTGATTATGCACAGAAAATAACAATACCTTAGTATTGTTGTGGAAATGAAATAAAATAACATATATGAAAAAGATCTTGAGAACTCTCAAGCCCTTTTCAAATATGACTTATCTACTCACTTAACAAACGTGAGTCATTATCCAGGCAAAAATAATAAATAATCAACATCCAAATTTTCTAAGATAGAAGTTGCTCCACCGTTGGGGGGAAGGGGGGCAGGAATGAAGTGGACATTCGAATCATTCTCTGGTAAAATCAGGCCCTGGAAAGGGTCACTTGGTGTGTTCTAGGCATGGAGAGCAAGGGAGGTTTATGTTAAAGTGGTTTGATTTAATATCTGACATGTCAGTCACTATAATCACAGTGGCAGGGACTGACACATGAATGCCCTGCTGTTGAAAATCCCATAATGAAGAAGAGAATATGACTTCACTAGTCGCCTCCCTGACCCTAGTAGGAGTTTTCCATCATTTCATTTAAAAAAAAGAAAAAGAAAAAAAAAAAACGACCACATACTGCTCAATATGGTGACTGGCTCCTGAACAGTCAAGACATTATTTTCAAACACATTCTTTCGTTGCTTTTCCATCCCCATGGGGCCCTGCTATAATTCCTGGCCTTCTGAAACCCCATGGCTGAGCTTCCATCGTGCTGAGCAGATTTTCAAACAAAGTCCCCTTGCTGTGTGCATAGAACTGCCCTCCAGAGCTGCAGGCTTGCCTGTCGGGGGCTCCAATGCTGAATTTACTTCCCACATCTTGGACACATCACTCTCTCTCTCCCCACCCTCCCTCCCTCCCTCCAGTCTCCACTCCTCCCCACCTCCCCTCCCCCTTCATTCCTAAATCCTACAGCCATGACAGAAATAAATTAGCTAGAGGTACAGGTCACACCTTGGAGAGCAGTAAACGTTCTGTGGGAAATCAATAGAGAAGATGGGATTCTCAAACAGCTGAAGCAGAAAGAATGATGCATTGATGGCTATACATAAACCAAACAAAGGAGCCTGAGAACAGCCTTCCAGGGAGGGGGCCAGTGGGCTCCCGTTCATTTATTTCAACACCTGAACCCGAGATAGCACAGCAGAAAAGACACTCCCCAGACACCTGTGCCTCTGGAGGTTTTTTTTTTTTCTTCTAGAAGGTTAAATGTTGCCATGTGAATATTTGTGAAAATTAAAAATGATGTTCAGATTGTGGATGCTAAGGTTGCCCCCTTCCACCCCCTAAAGCCTCCTGGAGGGTCCTAAGCTGTATGGGGGAGACATGCATCTGTTCCAGAAAAACCTCCCTCCATGGCTGCTGACAGGGAAGGCGGTGGGTGGGGCGGAAGAGTGGGGGGGGGCGGGGGCTAGTCTACATAGTTGACTGAAGCAATGTAATTCCTAAAGCCTGAAGTGTGATGAAACTCAATAAACTTCAGGCTCTTACAGACATGGATTCTAGTCTTGGCTTTGCCACCCTGTTAGCAAAAGGACCTTGGAAAAGCCGCCCTTATAAAATCAGGCGAGAGGCAACTGAGGGGATCAAACGCGGGATGTTCATAAACACCTGGTATAAAGCAGGCGCGCCCAGCCCTTGCTGGCTGCTGATCTTCCCTCCTCCCCCTGACTCTGAGCAGCTGTTTAATTTCCCTTGACTTCTGCATTTTTTTTCTCACCACAGACCTTTCACAAAGGGAGCCCCTGATAAGAATTTAATCCAATAGGAAATTCAAGGTCTAGCAAAAAGAGGGGACTCAGGAGTGCTTTCGGTCCCTCCACCCCTGTATCAATGACCAAATACCGCCCCTAAATGAGAGTGGCACACTTGCTGTGTGAGTGCAATGTCGAAAGAGAACCCTACCTCTCAGAACCTCACATTCAGAAATTCTGGAAATTGCATTTTTCTGTGCCAAGAGCCTTTCTCTCTCCTGTATTTTCTCTCTTTTTTTTCTCACTTTCACAAAGTGCATGTATTGAAAGGTTTTGTTCTTTTGTTCTCCTCCGTTTGAGCCTAAGTTTTCCCTCCTACACCTGAATTTCAGTAATGAAGTAAGCCCTTACAAATGCTCCCATATACTGACTTTTTCACATTGTCTTTTTTTTCATTTTCAATTTCAGTGGAATATACAGAATGTAAAATTTACCATCTTCACCCATTTTAAAATAAACAGGTCAGGAGCACTAAGTACGTTCACAATTTCAGGCAACCATCGCTACCATCCCTCAGCCCATGGCAACCTCCATTCTACTTTCTTTGTGAATTCAACTACTCTAGGTACTTCATACAAGTGGAAACATAAGGTATTTGTGTGTGGAGGGGTGGGCATATGTCTGCTTTGTTTCACTTAGCATAATGTCCTCAAGGTTCATCCATGTCGTAGCATGTGTCAGAATGCCCTTTTTTAAGGCTGAGTAATATTCCATTGTATGTGTATGTACCACATTTTGTTTATCCATTCATCCATTGCCAAACACTTGGGTTCCTTCCATCATTTGGCTCCTATGAATAATGCTGCCATGAATATGGGTGTTCAAATACCTCTTTAAAAAAAAAAAAAGAAAGCAGGGTTTCAAAGATTTTATTTATTTATTTGTCAGAGAGAGAGGGAGAGAGAGTGAATGAGCACAGGCAGACAGAGTGGCAGGCAGAGACAGAGGGAGAAGCAGGCTCCCTGCCGAGCAAGGAGCCCGATGTGGGACTCGATCCCAGGACACTGGGATCATGACCTGAGCCAAAGGCAGCTGCTTAACCAACTGAGCCACCCAGGCATCCCTGAAACCCTGCTTTCAATTATTTGGGGTATATACTGAGAAGTAGAATTGCTAGATGGGATGAAATTCTATGTGTATCTTTATCTTTTTGAGGAACTGCCATATTGTTTTCCTCAGCCACAGCACCATTTTGCATTCTCACCAACATTGTCTGGGATTCCAATTTTTCCACATCCTCACCAACACTTGTTATTTTCTTTTAAGTAGTCACCCTAATGGGGGTGGTGGTTCTCCCATTGTCTCAGGGAGCATGTGGAAATGTATGTGTGTCAGCAATTTGTCTGGTTCCCTGATTCATTGTTCATCTCTCATTGCATATGGGAACTCCTTACGGTCAACCAAATTCTGCTCTGGCTACATTTTCTGCCTGGTTCCCTGTCTTTTCAAAGACTGCCATCTTTCACTAATCTGGCAAATATAAAGTTAATTTGGGCAATAAAAGATTTTCCAATATTCCGATAGAAAACAGTTTGTCCAGCTCAGCCAACCATGCCACCTTCCAAGTAGTAAGTGAAGGAGAAGCCTTTTCAGAACAGAAAAGCAGAATGCATGAGAACCCTCAGATAGCAGCCACGGGGGTAAAACAGGCTAAATTTTTAAAATTTGCTTTAACATTTCATCATCCCACCTGAGGAAATTCTCTCTGCCCTTCCAATTTTCAGGCGTGAAAAGTGAGGCACAATGAATGGAATAATTTACTCAAAGTCATACAGCTAGGAAATGCCAAGGTCAGAACCCAAATCTCAGGCATTTCACTCCAAATTCTGTTTTTAAGTTACATGATACTACCTAATAATTACTGGGGTTTTTACTTCTTAAGCTGCAAAACTTTTAAGGACCTATTTGTGGGCGAATAAAAAGATGAATTTTGATCTGCTATTCAAGTAGAATGGCTTGCCAAAAGCAGGTGGTGTGCATAGAGCCAAGAAAGCAGTAGCCCTTCATGGGAAAAGACTTGCCCAACTCTGGACAATACATGTTAATGGATCCAGAACTGGGCGAGTCTGGCATCTCCCATCTAGGGAACTTGCAGAAATGACAGTAGTTGAGAGACTCCTGGATCACAACTGTCTACCTAAAATGTTCCTGGAGGTCTTCCTATTACATGGGGTATGGTATGCTCAGTTGGTCAATCATGTGAACGCTCTTTGCTTCAGTGACCATGTACACTTGTCTCCCAACTGATTTCCTCCTCTTTACACTTTTTAGGGATATTGTAAACTTTCAAAAAGCTAATGTTGGTAAAGCATAAAAGCAAGTGGAGGGTACATAATAGATGCTCAAGAAACCAACACCTGTCTACATTCCCCATCCCCCTACAGTGAACAAGTGACCGAAGGTCATGGTAAAGCCTCTGAACGCTAAAGAATTTAGAATTGTAAATAGACATTTAAAAATCTTTACTCCTCATCCAATTGTCCCTGAAGTTGGCTTCACACTTCAGCACCCCCACACCTATTTTGTGAGTCACAGTGCTCTGTGCCTTTATAGGTACCATTTATTCAGTCAGACGAATGAGCTCTGAGGGGAGTGGCTCTGCCCTCTGGTTTTACAGCCCTGTTATGGTGTGCTTACAGTTCTCAACTCAATCACAAAGCACTGATTTGGTCAGCCATGGGCCTTGGAGCTTTCTTTCTCCAAGAGAATTTTTTCTAACATAATGTCATGTTAAGTGCAGAGACTCCCTCAGCCTCCACAGCCCAGTCAGTGCTGGTCTCAAAGGGCCAAGAAATACAAAACTCTCACAGCCTGTGAGCACAAGTGCCTTCACTTGTTTTTCAATACTCACTGGAGCTATGAGCCTAGACTAACCTCTGATGAGCCATTCTTCCCCTCAGAGAGACTTCTCACACGCAAGAAGTCTGCTCTGCAGCCGGTGAAGGCCACCAAAGATGCCTAGATTTGACTGAGCCCATACTGCTTATCCTAATCACATCTGCCTGCACAACATCCCTCCAGCCTCTCCCCGGGCAGAGATGAAGAACTCTCTGCTTTTGCCCTTGCCTTTGTTCCCTGCCAGCAGTCGGCACAGTTTTTGTATTTTCAATAAATATCCCTGGAGTGCCATTCACAGAATGATGGAACTGCCCTGAGAATCTGGGAGTTGAGCTAAGAGCTGATTGGGATTCTCAGTGGCACTCACCTTGGGTGATAAAAAGCACAGACAACAAGAACAGGCCCCATTCAGAACGCTGTAGGGTATTACTGTGCTCGAAGCCCATACCAAGTACTTTACATATGTCCTCTCGTAAAATCCTCACAGCACCCCGTGCTAGGTATCCCCTTTCTACCTACAAGGGGAAAAAAGATGCAGAGAAACCTAGTGAAGCCCAGAGGCTTCCTCGCTGGGCCATCTGGCACACACCTTGGGGTCCCAACGACAGGATTCAGAGCCAGCTTCCCAACTCCCTAAGTGTGAGTGTGGATGAAGCACATGACTTTTCTGAGTTTTCTCCTTCATTAGGGGACTCACAGTATTTAAAACCTCTGACACACTTTGCACCTTCATGGACCGCGGGACTCCTCTTCAGGTACCCTCCCTGCCTCGGTACCCCCGAGCTTCCCACATAGATTGAGGATGGTCTAGAATTTCAAACCCTTAGTTGGGCAACCTGAACTCCCATCCAGCCTCTACCTGACCTGAGGCGGCAACTCATCCAAGCTTTCAGTATCATGCTTTGTCTGGAGAAAATGTCAACACTGGTCCAATCAATTCTGATGGCTGGTGTTGAAGATAAAAAGAAAGATGAGAAAGTTCCCTGGAAGGTCTCAAGTGCTTCTCCCACTTAAGAAACCATTATGGTAATGGAGTCTGTTGGAGAGATTATTGCACAGAAAAACTGCCATTGTCCGAAACCTCCAAGTGAATGGGGAAACTGAGGCTAAGATACAGAAATTCACCTCAGATCATTCCTTCTAGCGTGCAGGAGAAGTCCTAAGCTGGAGCTTGAGAGCTCTGTGTGCTGACTCTAACTCGGTCACTACTTTGGATAAGCCACTGGACTTCAGGATATGATGCTTGCCTTCCTCAAGCTCAGTGGGCAGGGTGTGGGCAGGACACAAAAACCCCCAGAAAACTTGAGACAAGAAAACCTCTAGGAAGTCAGTTACTACCTTTTTAAAAAATGTGACGTCGGGCTTTTTTTTTTTTCCCTCCCACTCACTTTCCCTTGTCACAATCTAAATTTTATCCAGATGTGAACACGAAGAGACCTCTGGGTTTCCTTTGTCCCTCGAAAGGTTTCGTGCCATTCTTTGAGACATAGGTCATGAAGGGGAACAGCATTGGGGAGGGGCGCAGTGATAGGAAAAGGGAGTCGGGGGAAAGAAAGCTCCAGAATGTGTGCCTCCTCTCTTTCTATACAGACAGAGCCAAGGCAGTGAAAGGGTCCCTGACGCCAGACAAATGCCCTGGGCCGTGCAAAGTCTCCCAAGCTGCACTGTCCCACAGCCCAGCCCAGGCGCATGCGCGCACACACGTCCGTGGAGAACTGTGTTCTCCCGTCCTAGGAAGGATTTGTTGTTTCCATTAAACTTATCAAGATCTATGCCACATGTGAGGGAAGAAAGGAAAAACCAAAACAAGACTGAATTACTGAGGCTATCTCCTTGGGGATCAATCTGTAGCAAATAAACCACCGTCTCTGCATCGAGGAGCTTTTACTTATGAAAAGCAGAGGCAGGTGCAGAATTGCGGCAATTGGTACTAAATCAAAGCCCTGGGAGCAGAAGGAAGTGGATTTAGATGCAACCACTTAGCTTGTCTGCTTAGGTCTAAATCACAGGACCGGGAGCAGATCAGAGGCCTGGCGGGGTCTGGCCCCCTCTTCCTCATCTCCGCTGAGGTCCCTTCCCACGTTGCTCGCGGCTTCAGCCGCCCAGTAAGAGCAGATGGACAGAAGTTAAAAAGAGCAAGGTCAGCTCACCAGCGAAGTCTTATTTCACACCCTGCCCCACCTCTTATCGGCCCTTTCTGGGACATAAAGATGGAGAATGAAGGGCAGGGGTGCTCCCGCATCCTACTCCGAATGGACCTACGGTGTTTTCATTTCCATCCCCTGAATAGCTTGCTGGTCAGTCTGATTTACACATTGATAATATGTGATGCTTTGTATCCCAGCAAATATTTAATCCCCGGCTGATCAATAATCCTCGCCTGGCTGTTCTGATTTTGAAAAGAAATAAATCCCCCTTTCACTCTTAAAATTCTTGAATAAAATTAAACTGCTTTAGCCCAGGATGCTCTGTTCCTTCATGAAGCCATGTGGCTTCCTAACCTCAGTCCTCAGATGCATGCTTTCAAGGGGCCGTCTTTGCGAACTTGCTTTCTCTGAGATCCTAACGTCTCTCTCATTGGAGTTTTCGGTGTCATCACAATGGATATGTAAGACAGCGCACTTTAGAGTTTAATCTGCTTGCTTTTAATTCAAAAGTAAAATTATTAATCTAAACTAAGCCAGGAACTATATGGCATGCAATATTTCTTCGCATTCACTACTTATATTCACCAAGGTCTTGATTTAATTTCATGACAAACCCTGCTTCTGCCTTTCTTAAGTACTGTTTCCCTCCAAAACCACATTAAAAAAAAAAAAAAACTCAACTCCTACACAGATCCTGAAAAAAACTGTGTCCTTTTCTCAGAGTTAGAGTTGAACACTGTGAAAAATGCACATTGTGCATAGAAAGAGATGACTTTCTTCTCCAGAAGGGGCTCACAATGCAGCCCCCAAAGCCCACCAAAAGTTCCAAAAACAACAGCAACAAAAAACAAATTCTCTTTCGTCTTTGACAGTAACAAAAGCAGTAACTTTCACCAAACCAGCCCACGCCAAGAATTAATATAACACAGAACACAACCACATTCAGACCATTATGGCTACATCAGCTCACCACAATATTTGTTTGAAAAACACATAATTTGTGGTAGAGAGAGAGAGAGAGAACTTCTAATACAAAAAGAGGTTCTTTCAAATGCAAATTAACCCAAAGATATATTTTCCCTATGTTTGGAAAATCACTCCAACATATGAAAAACGTACTTTTTTTGTGAGGAAAAAAATTGGTGTACACCCACTCAGTTGAAAAAGCAATTAAATTTTCTGTAGATTACCTTCACAGTTGAGAAAAGTTAACTCCTGGTTAGCAGTCACTGACCTAAGCAGTCTTCAGCTTTCAGGTAGCAAAGTTTCTTTTCTTCTCCACTGAAATGCTCAAGTGGACACTGAAGGTTATTGTATTACTGAACTGATCGGAAAAGGATATTGTTTCCAATCTTCTGTCAGGAAGAAAGAAAGAAAGACAGACAGACAAACAGGGCAAAATGCAGTCTAATCGAGCATTCTTCCTAGTGGTGGGAAAAAAAAAAAGTAAATCCAGTATTCTGGAACGAGTTCAAACATAGCTTGACAGGCTACAGGAGAATTTACACTGAGCATGCTTAGCCCCGCACTGCTTGCATGAGACACTCTTAATGAATATTACTTCCTTCCCACTGGCTATTCCTGCTGGAAGTCCACACCCACTCCCCTTTCAGAAGTCAGGAATTCAGCTTCAACCAAAGTCCAGAAAACATGCTTGTGCAGAAGCAAGGCCCCGCCGATCCATAAACTTTCAGGTTGTGACCTGCAGGTCAGTCTGAAAAACAGAACATTTTTTTTTTTTTCTGCCCTTGGTTGTGTTCCCAGCTTTGTGTCTGTCCTAAACTGCGGCTCCCCCGGAGAAAAGAAAAATAGACAGCTTTCTTGCTAAAGAACACCGCATCCTAAATGCTGGTGAAAGGCCTTTCTGATCAGGCTTCCAACCCCAGATCAGAATAAGAGTCGTTTGCATATTCAAACACCACGTGAAGATTTAGCTTCTGGATAAAATTGTTAAAAATTTTCTACGCAAAATGTATTCTTTCCTATGACTTAGTCATCATCACTCTCTAAAATGCTACACACTGGGGCACAACCTAAAAATATGTTCAAAATTCAGATTCATCTCAGGTGCTGTCTAGGTCACACTAAAAAACAGTTGGTTGGTTTTTTTTTTTT